>QFEQ01000448.1:0-43520 GCA_003316335.1 Hemileccinum impolitum
GCGGTGCTGGTACTGGTGCTGGTGCAGGCAATGGAGGCGGAGGTGGCAGCGGCGGAGGAACGACTGGCGGCGGTCCCGGTGGGGGTCCTGGAACAGGCGGCGTCGGTGGCGGCAGTCCATGGTACCCACTACCGTCGTATGCGCAACAGCAAGCTTCCAATTCGCCGTTTGATGCTATTGGACAGCGGACCGATATCGGGACCTTGTATGTGCCGTTGCAGCCGGATCAGTATCAGTCTTATGGAGGGACGACAACGACAACGACAACGACGACAGGGGGTGGTGTTGGCGTTGGCGTGTCAGGACGCAGGGGGTGGGTGTGAATGCGCCAGGTGCGGGTCCGACCGCTTTTTATGGGGCGAACGTCGCTGGTGCGCAGGGACGAAACCCGTTTGCAGGGGGAGGTGGTGCTGATGGGGGAGGAGCACAAGGCCAAGGGCAAGGACAAGGTGGGATGAGCAAGGAAGCGAGACGGTTGAGCGGGATGGATATCTGGTCGAGGTGATGTACGGGGTCGTTGCTGTTTCTCTTTCGTCGTTTCGTTTCGTTTCTTATTGGGGGAGAGAGGGGGGGGGAGGTACGTTTTTCTACCTACGTTTCTCTTCCTTTTTGATGTTGGTACACCGACGATGTCGATGTCGATGTCCGAGTCGATGATATCCGTAACCACGACCCTCCGAGTCCGTCTTGTTTCTTTGACCTCTCTGACCCTGCCTTCACTTTACCTGCACGTGCTTTTTTTTCCCTTTTTTATCTCGAGTTTCTTTTTTTTCACGCTGATGATAATGAATGAGACGAGGATGACAATTGACAATTAATCTACTTTTTTTCGAATGCTCTTTTTTCCGTGCCAGTGTCGGTCGATTATGAGATGTTTGATCTTATCTACTAGACGGCTGCGGCAAATTTGTGCTCTGCGAAGGCTGAGCGCTGAGGCCTGAGGTTTGATACATATTCAATATATATTCACATCTAATGCAAGGCGGCACAGGTAGCTCGATTGGACAGAACAGAACATCAATTCTATTGTTTGGAAACTACGAGTTCGAATCGAGCTCTTGGTGGGCTGTGTGTGTCACACGCGTTGTAATTCCGCCAGCCCTCCCAAACACTAGTGCCATGTCTTCCACGTCCGAGGATCCCGAGTACTTCCTCGAACCATTAGCATTCGAGGCACCATCTTTGAAACCCAAAACAGCATTGCATCGTGCTGTTGCCCATGTTTTTCACCCTCGCAGGCACTACGATGATGATAATACAGAAGCTAGTCTTTCGCTAGCCCGTGCAGTATGTGCTGCTGCTCATACTTATAGGGTGCATGTCGGAAATTCTCAAGAGGCTCAATGGCATCGCATCACAAAGATGTTGGACAACTTGCAAGCCTCCATCCAATCCGGGCAGCCGAACAACATCGGACACGTTATACCACAGCTGCGCGAAATGCACACAGGAGGTTCGCTCACGAGTTTTGTATAGATCCGTACTTACCGTATACAGATATCGTTGTATTTTACAATCAACGTCATGCGATCATCTTCACGAGGTGGGAGAAGTCTGTGCTCTGCGAGTCGTTTGGGTTGAGTTCACCCAGGAAGGGAACCTCGTATCCTTGGTCAGCGGTTGAGATGCTGAACGACGTGTTTGATGGCGGGGACCTCCAATCAAAAATCCCCGACATTCTCTCTAGCCTTGCTGTTCTTGATCCTGATCTTCCTCGCCTTTCATCCGTTGGTCCGCGACTTACCGATGCACGGCTTGTTGATACCTTCAGAGGTGTTGATCGTACTTTTGATCTCCCTCGTATCACCAAACATCGCTCTGCACCCAAATTTCGTCACTCAACACTTTGGCACCTCTTCAGGGTGGTGATCCAGCTGTCCATCGATCCCCTTCCGGACGTGCTTTCTACAAGTAATTCATATTGTTCTTCACATGCACCCTTGCAAGGGATGCGAGCAGTGCAGATTTTCACAGTGATCTGCTTCATCTGATGTCGTGCAAAATCCTCCGTCGCTTACGCAAACTTGGCTCGTCAACTCCCGACTGGCTTTCCGAAATGGCGCTCAAGACGTGCGCTTGTCTTCGAGAGACCCTTGATACCGGGCGGCTAAATGCCCGCCCTTCCCCGTTTCAGAACCCTTCTCAGGATGAACTTGCCAGGGACACACAGCTCTCGCTTCTGGACAGTCGCGAATATATCCTCAATGCTCTCACAAAATCTGGTTACAAAGGCGTTGTTGCTCCCTTCTATCCTGACCATCGCCGCCGTGGCACTATCGATGATCTCTTGTCTTCCGATGGAACCTTCTTTCAGGAGGCATATTATGCTGATCCTCAAGTGGCCCTCTATGACGTAGAGCAACTAGTTGAGCAGGACATCGGCAATTGGGTCGCTCGCGTCACTGATGTGGAAGAGGCATACATGCAGCTTGCAATATTGATGGATAAATACACGATGAATCTTCATCTGGAGCACGCAAGTCCAGAAGTTATTTCCATCGCGTTCCTGACCATGATCGAGCTTTTCGTCGCGCTTGACAAGCTAGTTGTGAAGCAGGTCCCCATGCTCGTGGATTACTCCCCAGAAATTCCAGTTAAATCCCTGGAAGAACTACACCTCAAGACAACAAGCCTCCATCGTCTTTCCTGTGTGTACCAATATCTCTCTGCACGACACTCTCGATCACGTCCTGGGTGGTCGGTCTTTTCAGACGGAGTTACCAAAGACAGCCTCCCTGTTCGTTATTATGACCAATCCCCACATCTCCAGCGCCTCAGAGGTCGCATTATACAAGATGCAATGCAAAAAGCCTCCGAACATATTGGTTTGCGGCAGGAGAGCGCAGGGTCTCGGGCATTCAAGTCACCATTGCCCTCGTCATTAGTAGACACTAAGGCCTTCGTTTTCGAGCTGCAGTGCCCACCTGTCCTTCATATCTGGCGTTCTGCTGTCGCCTGGATTCTCATTAGTTCTCTGGGGGATGGTTCTGCATTGAAAACATACCGACTACTTGAGGATTTTCCTAGGTTGCAACCTTATTTTGTCGAGCACAAAGGGCCGGATCCCTCAGTCAAGATTCACTTTGCATACGTTTCTGGTCGGTGGTGTTATCTGTTTCAACGAGGGTCACATCACCTTGGGGCTCAGGCACCAGTCTCAAAGTGCCAGATGAGAAACCAGCTCTTTCTACATCTCAGGTACCATCGTGAGCCCATGCAGGACGCTGTAAGAAAGGGATGGGGATATGTGGACCGTACTTCTCACACACCCAATGATGTCTTGGCTGCTCAAGTGGACTGTCCCCCGGGTTCCTCTCTTGACGAATTTATTGCATTCGGTCACTTGCGGAGCGGTGGCTCGCTCCAATGGCTCAATATCCTGCATGGACTACGCAGCAGAACTCTCAACCTTCGTCATCACCAAGTCCATTACCTCATTTCTCGTGCCGCCTTTGAAGTTGGACCACTCAACCTGAACACAGGGACGTGGATCTGGCATCAGGAGCTTCAAGACTCGTCCTTTTGCAATGCCCTCTTAGACGAGCTTGACAATTTACTTGCGGATACCAGGGCTGGCTCGATTGATGCAGTATTTATGGACACCGTTTCCTTGTTGCTCAGGAGGGTACTTGCATCGAGCCCTAGCGAAGATATTTCGGAGCGAGCCATTGCAATTCTTCGGGACACACGCAGGAAGACGTTCAAGTGGGTAGAGGAGTTACTATACAACATGAAAATGGCGCCTATGAGCAGCGAACGCAGTAGTCTCTTGTTTTATATGGGTACCACCTGCCAGAGTACGTTTGACGTTGATGCTGCTATGCTCTGCAGGCTCTGCGATTCTGCGGAGGATGTCGACGCCTTGCTTTCTTGTGCCCTCTTTATCCACGCATTCCATCACAACCGTACGTCTAATTCCTGGATGTCAGGCACTGACTAATCTGCTTTAACTCTTCAGACACCTATAGCAATTATATGTACCTGCTTCTTGCTCGGGTCAATCGTCTCTTCCTCCAACTGGAGCAAATATTGAGGGATGTAACCCTTGCTGATCCATCAGATTATGGCATCGACCTCGCGGTTGGCAAGATTTTTGCTAGCTACCGACCAGGTATACAAAGATGGGAACAGTTACAGTCTCCAAACACTCGTTGGCTTACTTGCAAAACCGTGGATCAGCCACTGCAGACAATGCATGTGAACTTACTCAGTGGGGAGTTTCGAGTTGATGGCAAGTCGGTTGGTGGATTTCCAGAAACAATTGGGCTGTCCTCAGTGCACCGAGGAATCCTCAGCAATGTGCGCACACATTGTGGCTCTGATGTCTGTGTGTTCCTAACCTTGGTTTGCAGGGATACTTGTTTGTCGTACCTTCCAATCTCCCCGGAATGGATTTAATGATACATGCTACGATATCCAATCATAAAGTGAGTACATCGACGCGGCGTGACACAAAAACATGAAGATTGACACCTGCATAGGTTCACTTTTCGTTGCAAGACAAAAATGTGGTGCTTCGAGCCCAATGCAATCAAACGAGCGAAATTCTCGAGCTTATTCCTTCAGACAAATTAAAGGATGACCTTCCGCAAGTGCTCGTCAAGGGTCATATACATTGGTTGAATTTGTCCACGAAGATCATTGAAATACGCCCTATTGAACAGCCCTGGGAACAATCTGCAGAGAACTGGAAGATCGATTGCACATCTGGTGAATATCGTGCGTACAAAGGTTCTGCAACCCTCGTGGACATCCGAAGCCCAACTTGGGCAATGATTTCCAAGTGCTTCGAGTGTCTCAATGACATAGACACCAAACTGAATGCCACACATCAACCATCACCGAAACAGCAAGCAGGGCTAATCACTGTGTCTTCCGTCGACTCTCCTGGATGTATACCGATGCTACGATTGTCTGTTTCACTGCCCCACTACGGCCTATCCTTTTTTGCCAACACAAGCGAAGAACTCGAGTCCTGCGACTTCAAGAACATGGTCTACGACGAGAACCAATCCATCGGTGCATTTCTTGGTTTACGGAACATGCTCGTTCTCCGACCGAAAACCTACATTGCAGGGACACTTATCCCAGAGGGACTCATCTCCAGACGCGTCCTTATACCAAATGGCTTGCTCGACAAATATGAACAAAGTCAGAATTACAAGTTCTCTGGAGATAATGGGCCACTATATTATACCTACGACGTGGATACTGAACTTGGTTGTCTGATGGGGAATGGCAGCTTGACGACCATAGAATATCTTGCCTATCTGCATGCCGAGACTAGCTCTGATCGGCCTGACCCACTGACAGGAAAAACAGGTACTCAGGCCACACTTTGTCTCTTGCATTCGGCTGGTTGTCGGTCAATCATGCAGCTCAAAGTCCCGTACATCAAGAAGTTCTTCAGTTTCCCCCGGCATTGTGAAATTTCCACCGCATACTTCCAATCCCGAGATACATACTACTGGTTGGAAGATAGTATGTTTGACCATCAATTTCTTGTGTTAGGGAATCACGCTGCACGACAAGCCGCATATCTACACCTGTGGAATGTCTCTGGACCAACCCTACCAGATGACCCAGAAAGTTCCAAGCCCAACGCTTATTCGGTCGTACCTTCCCACCCAGTACTACCTCTAATATCCACTCTTCCGTCCTCTGTGTCGCCACTACCAGATAGATTCCATTTGCGGCGTCCGTCAACCCTACCAGATGACTCGGAAGGTTCTAGTGACAATGCTTATTTGCCAGCGGTTGTGCATTCCCACCCGGCATTACCTGGACCATCCACTCTTCCGTTCCCCGGGTCGCCACTACAAGATGGACTCAATTTGCGGTGTCCACCAACCCCACCAGGTGACTTGAAAGTTCCAAGGACAACGACTATCTGACCACCTCTTCCCCCTGCAGGACCAATAACGCTGACTCTCCCATTCCCTAATTCACCAGTTCAAAATGTCTTCCGTCGGCAGACTACATCATTGCCGAACACAGTTAGGCTCGACCAGCTGCTTTCAAGTAGGCCGGTACCAGAACTGCCAAGCCGTAGTACTTTGCCTCGTGAAAATTGCACAGGGTCTTCGAATGATATATCTGCATTGAATCAATTATTCTCTTCTCTTCCGATTAATAAATCCGATCCTTCGTTTCAGCGACAATATATCACCCTTCTTGTAAACAGCGCGCAACATGCCCGCGAGGGTTCTGGAACGACTTACAGGTTGACAGGAAAGGACCAGATCAGTACACTCGAAAAATACTATAAACGATGCAGATCGAGCTACTTCGACGCCCTGGGCACCCTCAAGAAGACCTTGGGTCCAACAGCCGAACCAGTCCAGCTTGAACTTGAACAATGTGGTCAATGGCCACCAATAACAGCGGATGTTCTCTTACGATGTCTCGCATCCACCTCATCGATCGAAGTGCCTCCAGATTGGAAGAAATGCTTGACCGAGCTGGCATTACTCCTATCGGACCTTCAGCGTGCGCGGAGATTACTTCGGTGTGCTCTGGATGGTTTCGAAGAAGAGTTTTTGAAGGAGCTGGAGAACGAGGGATGTGACGGATGGGATGCTAAAGAGTACCCAGATTGGCTGTTAATCCAAGTGCGTTTCTGGTGTGCGTTGACTCAGACCCGCTTGTACTCAATGCTGTTCCTTACTTGTATCAGATCCAAGGAAATTTTCTGATTCGTCGCGCTCAGGCAGAAACCGCAATGAAAATGATATCTCCACAATCTGGGACGAACGCCGTAATGCAGGTTAACATGGGTGAAGGGAAGTCATCGGTGATTGTCCCCATTGTTGCTGCAGCGCTTGCGGATGGAAAACAGCTTGTCCGCATCATTGTCCCAAGGGCATTGATAGCCCAGATGTTTGAATTGCTGGTTGCTCGCCTTGGTGGGCTCGCTAACAGGCCGATATACCATCTACCTTTCTCCCGTTCTGGGAAACACGGCCATCGTGGCTGGATGACCAGCGTTCAGATGGATGATGTATACGCGTTCATGTCTCACTGCATGGCTGAGCGCGGAATTGTGCTTGTCGAGCCCGAGCATGTGGTGTCACTCAAATTAATGAGCGTGCAGGAGCAGATACCCAAAGGTAATCTGGCAGCCGACTGGTCTCCGCAGAACCAGAAATCGATATACAAATACATTACGACCGCTGTATCACTGAAGTCGGTGGGCATGGGTGTTTTGTTGACGATTGCTGATCCAGCTCACTGTTCAACCTAGTTACCGGAAGATAGCCTTATAGGAAACATATATCAATGGCTGCGCCAGTCGCAAAACAAAGGGAATGTGGCTCGGACTGGCCACCGTGATGGGCACATTCGCGATTCTAACGGCCCCCCAGAAGGCTCAACCAAATGGGTAGAGCTTCAAAAGTGGATTCATTCCAATGCTCGAGATATACTGGATGAGAGCGACGAGATCCTTCACCCCCGTTTTCAATTAATATACACGATCGGCCTTGAACAACACATGGACGGATATCCTGAGCGGTGGACGATTACTCAGCAGGTCCTTCAGCTTGTGAAAAAGCGTGTCCATATCCTTTCAATACACAACCCCAACTCCATAGAATATGAATTCAGCACACCTGGATCGTTTCCACGTATCCATATCGTACCAGCCTCCGACACTGGTGGACTCCTAATATTGTTGATTGTGGAAGACGTAATGGCAGGACTGCTTCCCGGCTTCAAATTCCATCACCTTTCGCCAGAGTTACGCGATGCAATTCGCAGCTTCATATGCGATCCAGGTGTCCTACAAGTTGCCGATACAGCCGGGAGGGTAGAGGAATATGCTAAGGATTCTCACCAGAGTCATCTTTGGAGTGGACTGCTACTACTCCGTGGTCTCCTCGCCTGCAATATTCTCTTATTTGCTCTTGCAGAAAGGAGATGGCGTGTTGATTATGGCCTTGATCCAAAGTCGCGACGCAACTACTCCTGTGACTCGCCAACTTGCACGATGCTTGCCGTTCCATACCGGGCCAAAGATATACCGGCACCCGAAACCCAGTTCGGCCATCCAGATATCACCATCATTCTCACATGCTTGTCGTACTACTATACCGGTCTCACCGCGGAGCAGCTGAGAGTTACGTTCCAAACTCTGCTTGACCAAGATGATCCCTCCATGGAATACGCACATTGGATCGAGACGTATGATGGAAGCTCACTTCCGGATTCGCTTCGGGAGATCAGGGAGATCAACCTAAAGTCATCGGAGCAATGGGACAAGGTCATATTCCCAATCTTCTCCCGGAATCAAGCAGCGATAGATTTCTTCCTTTCGCGGTTGGTATTTCCAAAGGAAGCAAAAGAGTTTCCACGGAAGCTTTCTGGGTGTAGTTGGGAACTAGCAGAGAAACGAGAGAAGCTTGTAACCGGTGAGCCTTCGGGTTCATTCGCTGTCATTTGGCTTGGTTGCTGAACTAACCATCAGGATTTTCTGGAACCAGCGATAGCCAATGGCTGTTACCCATGTCTATCACTCAGAGCGACCTCGACCAGCAGAAGGGATCCAACGCAAGGGTTCTTGCATATCTTCTTCAGCCCGAAAATGACTTCTACATGGTCACCCACATGAGTGGTGAGCGACAGAACACGCTTGAATTCCTCCAAACAGTGGCCTCGCAACAGCCCGAAATTCGCGTTCTACTCGATGTTGGGGCCCAAATACTCAACTTTTCTAATCGTCAAGTGGCCGAATCATGGCTGAAGATTGCTCATGATACTACTGGTGCCGTCTATTTCAATGAACACGACGATTTGATGGTACTCACACGAGATGGCATCAATCATTCAATATCATCGTCACCACTTTCTCAGCAGCTGGATCGTTGTGTCGTCTATCTGGATCACGCCCACACAAGAGGTACTGACCTGAAACTCCCTATTGGTTCACGAGCAGCGGTCACGCTGGGTCCCAAGCTCACAAAAGATAGCCTTGTGCAAGGTTCGTTAGGTGTCATGATTCAATTGCTCGATTTTCATGGTTTCGGTTTTTAGGTTGCATGCGGATGCGCAAGCTCGGGCATGGTCACTCGATCATGTTCTTTGCCCCACTTGAGGTTGACCAGAGTATCCGTGCTGTGGCTATCAAACAGGACACAAACACCCGAATCACCACTGCCGACATCTTACGCTGGGCCATATACGAGACCTGGACCGACATTCAACGACGAGCTCCTTACTGGGCACAACAGGGAATGAACCATAAATCAAGATATGAGGCCTGGTCCCGTTTCTGTAATGATGAACTCACACCAGAGAAGCTGGCAGATGCGTGGCTCCAGCCAGAAACCAAATCACTGGCCGATCTCTATACCCCATGTGGGACTGAAAACACATCGAATAATTTATCAGCTCTGGATCCAGGTATCCGCCAACGTTGCAACAATCTTGGGGTTTTATCACTTCCCAGCGCGCACATGGAAGAGGAACAAGAGCGAGAAGTCAATCGCGAGAGGGAGCGCGAACGAGAGATGGAGCGTCCTCCCCAGGCTGCAGCTGCGGAACATTCACTCCACCGTGATGTCGTCAACTTCGTGAAGACCGGTGATATCCCTCTATTCCAAGCGGGCGGTGCCTTTCATCCCGTATTCACAACTCTCGAAAGGACAACTTCAGCTACCGTGACTCGCGAAGCAGACGTCTGGAGCCCGTTTATTTTGGCAACCGCGGACTTTTGCAAAACAATCGTACCTGATTCCACTGAGGGAACCATTGATCAGTATCTTCGACCTGTCCAGTGGATTCTCACCCGGAGTAAAAAGGATTATCGTGAAGAAGTGATTGTTTTGCTGAGCCCGTTCGAGGTCAACCTCTTAATGCCTGACATCAGAGCGAGCGAATACGTCCACCTTCATCTATACGCACCCCGCACGTCCCGATGTATGAAGCCATCCGATGATCTCAAACTTTATGTTATCCCACCTCTTCCCTCTGACTGGACGCCGCCATGGGCTCTGATCGACCAACTAAATGTGTTCGCTGGGCAACTCTACCTCAGAGACTATGATTCGTACCTCCGATTATGTCGTTTCCTCAACGTACCTGCTACAGAATCGTCGAACGACACATGAATTCGGTGGAATATGTTCAACATTCCTGGTAGCCTCGAAGAGAACGAGATTAGGTTCTCGGGTTCTCCTCTGCCTTCCGTGATGGCGCTACTTGCGATGCGGAATAGAGGGAGACCGTTCGCGGATACGGACATGGGCAAAATTCTTCAAGGGCAGTCACTCACAGAGAAGCACTTTGATCCGTCAAAGCATTCCACCTAGTTTGTATTCTTGACGTGTTCGATGGTGTCAGAAACTTGCTGTCGACCCTCATTCATGTATTTCCCACAGCTGTCGATGTCGGTGGATTTTTCTGGGAAGGTCGAGGGGGATGATCTTCCCTCACACGGTACTGTATCCTCTGACCAGGACTATCAAACAAGTAGCATAAACTGGGGAGTTTATTTCAATGTTTATTTTTCTAATTCGATACTCTCGCGTCTGTTGATTGGTCAAAATCCTGAAATTGTACACGCGTACCACATCTCTTGGAATGAACTTACGACGATTCCTCTGATTGGAAAGTCAGATATCGCAGTCGCAATCGGGTCCATCCTGCTGGAAATCCATTACCGAGTGCACCTTGGCGATAATCATCAAAGGAAGAGATAATGACACCAACCATTAAGTGGCGGAACAAGGCGAGACAGTCCTCATCGCCGTGTGCCAAAGCCTGTTTCATTTTTAGACGTGAAAAAAGCAGATTAATCACCTCCACCAATGGCAATGAATTCCAAGACATGGTCATGCGCTTCCGCCTGGAAGGATGATGAGCGACAAACGTAAGGATACTGTTGTAGAACTTGCCCTTGTCAAATTTGTGGACCGAGTATTGATATCCTTGAATATCACCTTGTTGGGACCAACGGGCACAACTGGGGCCGTATCCCTCAATCAGGCGGCGATTGGTCTTGTACTGCTGAAGGCGGAGAACTTAACGTAACCTTCTTCCCGCATCGCCCCACCTGTGCACGACACAAGCATGGCACCGACTAACATTCTCTTCCAAATTGAGATAAACTCGTATTTTGCGATCATTGCCAATGTGACGTACTTTAGCATCTGTCTGTGCTCAAAATCGCCACCCGCGAAATCTCGTCCAAACGCCGCCGCCCACTGCATCTCCCACTCTCTCGCCGGGAAAACCAACGCATTCACCCTTGCACCAACCGCACCCATGAGATCAGATCGATGCACAAATATCGACCACCACGGTTCCAGTGTCAGCAGCCCACTTCCGCATGGACCGCTGATGGCATCTTCCCGGTGGATCTCTCGGCGATCGTGTTGCTGACCGTACTCCCAGACCGACAGTATCGCGCAAAACAGCTCTCGCACAACCCACTCCTCGTTTTACCCACCCTCTCACGTGCACGGTCAACGACGGCGCACGCCAAGCAAACTGGCTACTCGCGGGCGGTCGTCCTACTCGCATTTTCAGGATAGCCCTGCATAGCAATGATGAAGATCTGGTCAAGCATTGTCTGCAGTTTCGAAGCGCCATAGGAGAGTTGGTAAGCAGACGTGTTCGTGAGAGCCTCTTCGCCGTCGTGAGGGGGACCGCCGTTCGCCAGGCATATCAACAGAGGCGTGCTATCGTTGGTGCTCCTCGTCAAGCTTGAAGCTGGGAGTGGAATATGGAATCTCGATATGTACCATAATGATAGCCCAAGTCCAAGGTACCTACCGGATTATCCTCTGGTCTCGCGGACGTCCTCGCGGTTCTCGCTGTCAGTGTGCCCTCGATACGTCATTGTTCACGCTCATCATACACCCCTGTTATTCCTACACAAATACTACGGTGATGTTATCCTAGACGAAAAATGATAAACAAAACGAATGACGAACGACATGAAAACAAAAAACAAAATCATAGTAAAGAAAACACGCACCAACACCCTCGTTCATTGCGAAGAACTCTTTCCGGGCGGTATCCCGAGCCGTCTATGTCTCTCGTCATGCTCCCGTGCCTTGTCCGTGAGCTGCCGGAACAGCGTCGCTGTCGCGGCATCCTGTGCGACCGGGGCCGAGAGCTCGGCGAGTTTCTTCATCTTGAGGAGCACTTTTTGACGTGCTTCATGGGTGTTCTTTTGTTGGGCGACGAGGGCACGGACGTCTTGTATGTCTGCGTCCGTCATGGGTATCATTGTTGGCGAGCGACGGATCATCTTCAAAGAGTGGGTTTGAGTGTTGAGATGACCGTGACTCAAGAAGTGAGTATAGAATGATCCCACGGTGGGGACCGCATGCCCAAACCGCCTCCCTTATCCACATCCACCTATACTGTACATGGGTTCAAGACCTAATCCTCGGAGCGGCGCGACCGACGGACATGTGTGACTAACCCGAGCGCCCCTCTTCGCATACAGACATACACGGCCGTGGTCCAGTCAAACTTAGTCGCGTCTCTTGCATCCGTGTATGACAGTATCCTTCTTCGCCTTTTTCTGTACTTGATCAGCAGACGTCGCTACAAGCCAAAAGATCACTCCATGCCGATAATATTGAGGAAGCTGAAGGACACCGGTATCATAGGTGCGCAGATGGCTGGTCGTATATTATTGTTATGACAGGACTCACTGGCACTCCTCGCCAAGCTCCCTCAACTCCTCATCAAACTCCCTTGGCACTGGATCAATCTCGTCATGATACACCTAATGATCAGATCAGAAAACAGTCGTTAAATCAAACAAGATTCCATACCCTGTAAGTAATATCGTCTTGCATTGGGTCTACCACTGACCATGAAACGGATACCCCTCTCCCATCCGGGAAAGATAGCTTACCAGCTCAACGGTTTGCGAAATATTTAACCCGGTTTTCTTCTGCTCCGACAAATACGACCCTCCAGAGCCAATGCTTCCGATCCTTTGGCAACCTCTTTTGCAGGATTTGTAAGCCTTTCATTGGTGATTTATGATCTGAACCAATAGTCGTGTAAAAAGCAAAGATCCCCGTCTCACATACGAGGGCACTCATAATGCCAGGGAAATTCCTATAGGGGGCAATCCAATAGAATGGCGGTGGTACGGGTGGCATTGTTGCATCCAGGTTAGCGGGGTTGAAAACATTACTCGCTGATATGGTAGGTGGCTGTGGACCAGGATAACTCTCGCCCGGGGCCCAGTAAATGAATTCGCATTGTATCCTCCATCCTGCACGCAGGAAGCAATGGAACCAAGATTCGTAAATAAAAGCGGCAGCCTGACGAGTATGTGCATGTTGACTCAGAGCATTGTAGAACTCGAGCCTCTCAAGGTTGTTGCTCTGCAGGAGTGCCTCCGCTAGCAACCGTCGAAGCGTCGGCGTTGGCACATGCGTGTAGGAGAGCATGCGAACAATAGCACCTGTGTTGGTCCTCTCCGGCCGGAGGAAATAAAATGAAGAGGGAGAATTATCAGGGAGGCTGTGCTGTAACCCCTCGCGTACTGTGGCCGAACACCTTAGGACAGCGTCTCCTGCACGGGCACGGTACCAATTCTCGACTATCTGATCCTCTGTATGAATGAACCGCAGCAATGTGCGGGGAATAGTGCCCCACTTCTGTGCGAGGGTGGTCATACGCTGGACGTCCAGTCCCAACAATGTACTGATCATCTCGTCAGATCTTACTATCATGCAGGACGTACTACTTACGCGAGGTCTGCAATCTCCTGGTCGCTCCAAATATCCATAATGTAGCATTCGGCGCCGACCTGATTGCTCCATTCCTTCCAACATGAGGCCTTGGGCGAGGTCGTTTGGATCACTCGGATACGATCTGGTTTATACAAGAACACATTGGGGGGAACCTGAACCGACTGGTTGGAGTCACAGAGTGCCCACACAGTGGACAACTCGCACACTGTGTGGGTGTCCGTCATAGAGCAGATAGTGACGCTGTCTCTGAAGTACACATAAAAGTCTGGGTGGGTGTGCAACACAACCGCCTGTTTCCGGCCGAGAAATTGTACAAGAGCATATATGAGAAATAGTGATTTCCCTGTTGTCTAGACTTCAATTTCAGGGTATATTGAGCGTTGTCCATACACACCAATACCAGGCTGTCCGATAATGTATGCCCCGAAATCATAACTTGTCTGCAAGGCACCCAGTGCGATGCGATACTCGTTTCTGACGAGTACCTTGTCGTGTTTAATTCCTACAAAAAGGAATTGAAAGGCTTCGAAGAATCCGCCAAGATCAATGTATTCGATACCCCCGGGCTGATATTGCCTCAAGGCAGCTTGGGAATTGCCCCAAACCATAGCAGTGAATCGATTCAAATCTTGATAATAGCCGTTTGGAATATTGGTCATCATGCAAGAGTGATTTGAAGAGTGTGTTGAAGCTGTACCTCTGGAACAAGTAGAAGAAGGTGTTTGGTATCGACAACAGTGCAAGAGTCTGATACGGATTGTTTTAGGTGTAGCATTACGGGTGTTTACCCACGCTATGCACTACGCTATAATCCTTCTCGCCTGACAAAGGCAAAGAAACATGACTCTGTTTTTTTTCTTTTCCTCTTCATGCAATTGCACGGAAGCCTTCTTGCGGGAGACCGAAATGATCAAACCTATCCGGGTACGTCAACTCATCTCTCAAATCACACTTTTTTCATCTCATACTATACCATTTTCGTGCAGGAGACATGCTTGCACACTTCGATTGCCCACCGAGTTCTTCGATGTTTGCCGTCTGTCAAGACTGGGGGAGATGACCATGCCGTCTCGGTACGTACTACATTTGCAAACCCACGCTCATGCGTGACTGACTCTCATTCCATCTTCCTTTGCTTTTCCTTTGCCGCCCCCGAACCCCGGGTCCTTGTATATGCACTTCTCCAAAAAAAAGTACCGGATGGGATCCAGTGATCCTCATCTAGCCCACCCCCCTTGCTTGACATTCGACCCTGCGCACGAACCGCCTTAGTCATCTCGCATCTGCTTTCTTGCGTCACTCGTGCGTTCAGATACATCCAGGCCGCGTGGTTTTCTGACTACTATCTGTGCAAATGGATCCACCAGGCTTGAGTTTAGTTGGTGGTCTTGGGGAAACCATCATTCCAACGTTGCGACAATTTTCGGTGCCTCCCAAAGCGCAAACGTTCTTTTCAGATGTCTAATATGCAAAACTGTGGACGTGGGATGTATGTTTTTCATCCGTGGCACCTGTGAGCTGCACTGGGCCTTAATATGCAGTGTTCTCTGTTAATGTTTCACGCGGTAGATGCTAACGGTCGGTGCAAGAGGAAAAATGCCAAAGAACGGTCAGTTACTCAGCCACTTCTTCTCTTCCCAAGGTCTGCCTGCTCAAGCGGGAATCGTATGCCGGTCGTGCCGGATTCAGGATTCATACTTTGGCATCATCTAGAACTGGAACTGGCATGCGGAAACCACTGGTCCCCTTCGCTTTCTGTTTATGCTGAGTGCGCAAGTTTGATCTTTATACAATTAGACTGTTTTTGAGCAAGATACTTTCGGCCCATTGCAATATGGCCCGTTCCACGGTGTCCTGGCAATTCGAGACGCCATCATTCATCATCTTGAAGCCATGCAATAACCACGTCGACTTCGTGCTTTGACTGATTGTTTGCTCACATTTCCGTATGGAGCTGATCTCATTTTCACAAGCATCCATAAGTAGCTTCAGTCAATGAAGCCGGACACATCTCTCCCATGGTTAACTATTGTTGCTTCCATGTTCACATGTGCTCGACTGGAAGATGTCGTAAGAAGCTGGATCCAAGGAGTCTCCGCAAGGTCTGCTTTGAGGTTAAGCATGCGACAAGGAGTTAAGGCGAGCAGCTTTCGTGTAGAAATATTAAGAAATGTCGCAAGCCCACCTGTCGGTCTTTCTTCCGAGTCGTAGTGCTGTCTTGAATGGCATTGCTCAGCATGCGGAGCACGGAAGAATACAGGGACTCTGATCATTGTACGAGTAGAGAAGATCACGCGGCCAGTACCCCCACTGCTAGTGCGATGGAAATTGAAAAGAACTCAGAAGGCAAACCACCATGAATTCTATTTGTTGATTGACTCGCTCAACTCTTCATCAAATTCCCTTGGGACCAAATCAGCCTCGTCACGATATACCTAATGATCGGATCAGAAAACGGTTAATAAATCAAACAAGATTGCATACCCTGTAAGTAATATCATCTTGTACTGGGTCGACTACTGACCATAAAACAGATACCCTTTTTCCATCCGGGAAGGATATCTTGCCAGCCCAACGGCTCGCGAAATATTTAACCTGGTCTTCTTCTGTTCCAATGAACACAACCTTCCAGGGGCGATGCTTTAAATCTTTCGGCAATCTCTTTTGTAGGATCTGCAAACCCTTGATCGGCGATTCAGTGTCTGAGCCAATAATCGTGTAAAAAGCAAAAATCGCCGTCGGGTGTACAAGGGCACTCTGAATGCCAGGGAGATTCCTATACGGGGCAATCCAATAGATTGGGGTTGTTCGAGGCATTGGTGCATCCAGGGTAGCCGGAGCAAAAACATTCGCTGCTGATATGGCAAATGGGTGTGTAGCAGCATCACCCGCACTAAAAAGATATCTGCAGTCTATCTCGCTTCCCGCACCGTAAAAGCTATGGAACCAAGATGCATAGATAAAACGAGCAGCCTGACGAGTATACGCGTGTTGACTCAGAGCGTTGTAGAACTCCAGTCTTTCGGCATTGCTCTTCCGCTGGAGCGCTTCCGCTAGTAGGCGTCGAAGCGTCGGTGTCGGCACATACATGTAAGAAAGCACACGAACGATGGTGCCCATGTCAGTCCTCTTCGGCCGAAGGAAATAGAACGAGTATGGGGCATCATCAGGCAGATTGTGACGTGGTCCATCGTGTACCATGATCGCACATTTTCGGACAGCGTCTCCAGCATGGGCTCGGTACCAATCCTCGATTATCTGATCCTCTGTGTGAACGAACTCCAGCAACGTGCGAGGAATATTACCCCACTTCTGTCCGAGAGTGGTCGTTCGCTGGACGTCTAGTCCCGATAGTGTACTAATTGACCATCTCGTCAGAATGTTGATGCTCATGCAGAGTGTACTACTTACGCGAGATCGGCGATCTCCTGGTCTGACCAAACATCCATGACGTAGCATTTGACCCCAAGCTGCTTGCTCCATTCCTTCCAACACGAGGCCTTGGGCGAGGTTGTTTGGATCACCCGGATACGACCCGGTTTAAACAAGAAGACGTTGGAGGGAATCTGAATGGATTGGTTGGAGTCGCAGAGCGCCCACACAGTGGGCAGCTCGCACATCGGGCGGGTGTCCGTCATAGAGCAGATATTGACACTTTCTCTGAAGCACACATAAAATTCCGGGCGGGTCTGCAAGACAACCACTTGTTCCTGGCCAAGAAACTGTACAAGAGCATATATGAGAAATAGTGATTTCCCTGGCAATATGTATCTAAAGTTCAAGTTCAGGCTGCACTTGAACGAGTCCACACCCACCAATGCCAGGCTGTCCTAGAACGTATGCTCCGAAATCGTAATTTGTCTGCAGGGCACTCAGCGCGATGCGATACTCGTTTCTGACGAGCACCTTGTCATGTTTAATGCCTACAAAAAGGAATTGAAAAGCTTCGAGGTATCCGGTGAGATCGATGTATTCAATATCCTCGGGCTGATGTCGTCGTATGACAGCTTGGGAATTACCCCAGACCAGACCAGCAAATCGATATAGATCTTGGTAATAACCATTTGGAAAATCGATCATGATGCAAGAGTGAACGCTTATCGGGCGCGAGAAGTGTGTGTGACTGAGGAGAAGCCGTAGGTAATAGTAAGACTCGATGACCGTATATGATCTGGTCCAAAAAAGCACCAGCTCGTGACATTCGGCCCTGCACACACAAACGATAGATCTTGGTCGGACTTTCGTCTTTCCGTGTCGCCCATGCATTCAGATTATTCAGAAACGTCCAGCTTGTGTGGTTTCGGCTCCGACATATGTCAGCTTCACAAGACTCACTCCCTAGAGTCCCCGCTACTAGCATAACGGAATTTGGAAAAGAATAACAGGTAAACTGTCACTAGCATGGACCCTACATGTCGAATTATTATGAGTGACTCACTCGGAGTCGGAGTCACTCCCTGTCATCTTGAAGCTCTTTCAAGTCCTCATCAAACTCTCTCGGCACTGAATCAGACTCATCATGATACACCTAATGATCGAGTTAAGAAGCGCTCAATAGATAAACCAAAGTGCATACCCTGTAAGTGATACCATATTGCACCGGTTTCACTACCGACCACGCGATGGATACTTCTCTCCCATCCGGGAAGAATACCTTACCAGCCCAACGGCTTGCAAAACATCTAAGCTGATCTTCCTCCATTCCAACAAACACAACCCTCCAGGGGCGAAGATCCTCCGGCAACCGCTTTCGTAGGATCCGCAAACCCTTCATCGGTGATATATGATCTGAACCAATAGTCATGTAAAAAGCAAAGATCCCCGTCTGACACACAAGGGCACTCATAATTCCAGGGAAATTCCTATAGGGGGCAATCCAATAGAATAGCTGTGATGCTGGTGGCATTTTTGCATCAAGGCTAGTGGGGGTGAATACATCACTCGATGATATGATAGGCGGCTGAGGAGGATAGCTATCGCCCGAGGCCCAGTGGATGAATTCGCACTGTATCTTCCATCCTGCACCATAGAAGCTATGGAACCAAGATGCATAGATAAAACGAGCAGTCTGACGAGTAAGTGGGTGTTGACTCAGACCATTGTAAAACTCCAGCCTCTCGAGGTTGTTCCTCTGCTGGAGTGCCTCCGCTAGTAGGCGTCGAAGCGTCGGTGTTGGCACAAGCATGTAGGAAAGCACATGAGTAACAGTACCTGTGTCGGTCCTCTCCGGCCGAAGGAAATAAAATGAGGACGCAGAATCATCAGGGAAGTTGTGCTGCAGTCCTTCGCGCACCATGACCGAACACTTTAGGACAGCGTCTCCTGCACGGGCACGGTACCAACTCTCGACTATCTGATCCTCTGTGTGAACGAATTCCAGCAACGTGCGAGGAAGATAGCCCCACTTTTGTGCGAGAGTGGTCATGCGCTGGACGTCCAGTCCCAACAACGTACTGATCATGTCGTCAGATCTTCCTGTCATGTAGGATGTACTACTTACGCGAGGTCTGCAATCTCCTGATCGGTCCAAACGTCCATAATGTAGCATTTGGCACCGACATGATTGCTCCATTCCTTCCAACATGAGGCCTTGGGCGAGGTCGTTTGGATCACTCGGATACGATCTGGCTTATACAAGAACACATTGGGGGGAACCTGAACCGATTGGTTGGAGTCGCAGAGTGCCCACACAGTGGACAACTCGCACACCGTGCGGGTGTCCGTCATAGAGCAGATAGTGATGCTGTCTCTGAAGTACACGTAGAAATCCGGGTGGGTGTGCAACACGACTGCCTGTTTCTGGCCGAGAAACTGCACGAGAGCATATATGAGAAATAGTGATTTCCCTTTGATCTAGACTTCAATTTCAGGGTATATTGAGCGTTGTCCATACGCACCAATACCAGGCTGTCCGATAACGTATGCCCCGAAATCATAACTTGTCTGCAAGGCACCCCGGGCCAGTGCGATGCGATATTCGTTTCTGACGAGTACCTTGTCATGTTTAATTCCTACAAAAAGGAATTGAAAGGCTTCGAAAAAGCCGCCAAGATCGATGTATTCAATACCCCCAGGCTGACGTCGTACAACAGCTTGGGAATTGCCCCAAACCATAGCAACAAATCGATTCAGATCTTGGTAATAACCGTTCGGAAAATTGATCATCACGCAAGAGTGAAGGCTTATGGTGCGTGTGTGAAGAGCGTATTGAGAGGTTATACCTCTGGAACAAGTGCTGGAGGGTCTCGCCGGGGGTAGTAACAATACAAGATGTATTTGCCCACGCTCCAACCTATATGACATCCTTCTTGCTTTACGCTTTATTTTTGTCTTCCAGGCGGAAACAATCCACTTGAAGCCAAACCAAGACACAACAAATTTTCTTTTCTTTTCCTCTTCATGCGACCGTATGGGAGCCCTCTTGGGCTTGATTGAGACGATCAAGCACATCCGGGTAGGTCAACTCATCTCTCAGACCGCAATTTTTGTCGTCGCATACCATAACCACTTTCATGCAGGAAACACGCTTGAGCGCGCTTCGATTGCCCGCCGAGTTCTTTTGTGTTCGTCGTCCGTCAAGACCAGTGGATATAATCATGCCGTCTCGGTACGTACTACGTTTGCAGACCCACGTGCATGTGTGACTGACTCTCATTCTCGTATTCTATTACCTCTCCTTCGCTACCTGACCCCCTGTACGCATATACACCTTTCCGAAAAACAAAAGTGCCAGATGCCAGTGGGATCCAGTGAATCTCATCTGTCCTACTACCCCTCCCTTGTTTCATTTGACCCCGCACACGAACGACCTTAGCCATCAATCATCGGCCTTTCTACGTCACTCGTGCGTTCAAATATGTCCTGGCGACGTAATTATCACCGGGCGTGAGTTCGATTGGCAGTCATGGGGAAATCGTTCTTTCCAACATTGTGATAGTTTTTAGTGCCTCTTGAAGCGCGAACGGTCGCCGGTTCGAACAGATGAACTTGCGCAACGGTGCGAGATCAAGAGGGCGAGTCAGGGTGAGTCGACGACGATGACGTACAAGACGTTGTTCTAGGTGATGGCGACACACCGCCAGCCAGGAAACGCGTCGCACAACAACTTGTATGCAGATCGATACAGATCTCGCTGAGCTAGTTCAGATACCTTTTCGTTCACTTCACGAGACGCGTCATCTCGTCCAGACAAAGCTCTGTAACAAGTATAGAATCATACTAAACAGATTGGGGCAGTCCCGTGCTTCGTTTCGCTTAGGTAACAACTGCCTTTATATCCATCCCGGTATATGTTGACTTTGGAGCTTTATGAAGTCGAGCCCAGCTCCAGCGAGGACGCCTTGCAGCGTGCTGAAATCCGTCGGGGACTGATGCGGCATTGGATTCTTCATGAGGGCTGTTGTGGTAAATGATCTGCTGTGCAATAACATCTTCACCTCTCGCTGAGCAACCACTCCACGAAGGCGACGGCATATCCTCAAGACTTCTCAACGCCAATCCCAGTGCCGACAACAACGGTCAACATTTCCAGGTAAGTGAACATTTGTTTATGGGTAGTAGCCTCTTCTCATGCCCATAAACTTAGGATACGATGGACACGTAAGTCATGCAGGATCGGCGGCTCATTTGTTCCCAAGTCTGCAAGGGAAAGACGCACAAGAAGCACACGTACGTGCCCATATCATGATAGTCAAAGCACTCATTGCTTTGTTTCAGGTCGCACAAGCTGACGCAATACAAAACACTATTTTTGACCAAGGAAAGTGTCATTACGACCGTAAATAATCAGGTTATGATGGTTAGACAATGCATTTTTTCCATAAAAAGGTAGAATGATCACAGCATGTTCGTCATTGCGGTTCCTCATACCACGTCGTTCCTAGATTAAGATCACGAAAAGGGTTGTGTTGAGACTTGAATGCACGGTGTGCAAGTACGAGATGCAGCTATAATTGAAGCTTTGCAAGTAGTACGTTGTATTCACATCTGTCATCCATACTGTTCATTCAACCGCCGTTCTAGCTTTGAGCTCGGTGGAGGGGAAGACCAAGGGTGCCACCCTCCAATCCGTACGTGGGCTTTGCCTGACTATCCCATTTATGTCCAAGACCGTGGTTAAAGCGAGCAACCTTGGCAAGCACTCGAGAACGATGGACGCAACCATAATAATAACCGAAGGGCATCAAGTGCACATATGCTCGTTCATTCCCGCGCAGGGTCATTGGCGCAGGAATTTCTGTGTGTGTTATACCATTGACGTGTAACAAGCACACTCATACGTGATTGGACCTCAATCCTCCCATCTCCCTCGATACATGCCTCTCGGTCGTCTTCTTGGATCTACCCGCTCCCATGTGCATAGCAGACCTGGCGGGCGATTCAGAATAACGACTTGGGATTCAAAATTGGTATTTTCTCCATGAGATGAGTCTCAAAGAAGGCGAACATGTTGAGCACTGGCAGTGGGTATAACTTGGTTAGGAGTGCCTCTCACGTTTTGCACATTTTTCGGCCATTGCGAGTGGCCATATGACAAATGGTCCCATCGGATGGCAGGCGTAAGCAATATTACTTATTCGCTGACTGTAGTAATTCAAACTGTCCCTGCGTTTCAACATAGTACGTCACCCGAAGCACTACTATCCGAGTCCTCTCCGAGTTCAGTGACCTCGGCAGTATGGCTGATTTGGCGCGTTCAATTTTTCAATGTTCCACACAGCTACATTACATCTAGTACATGCACCGAGGATCTGCGAGCTTGAACGACTCCAGTCGAAGGAGCATTAAGCCTAAGTTGTCGCGTTAAAATTAAATATTGAATCCGTCACTGTCGTGTCGCATGTCACACCTCAGCTGAGTTTGGAATCTACTAGTGGCAGTTACTGGAGGAGGATACGTAGTATGCGAACCGCGTTTATGTCAGATCCTCTACCGAGTAGTCTTGCGCCCGGTTCCAACGGACAGGCTGACTCAGTCACTCAGGTATGAGTTCATATTAAATGGTCGAATAGTAGTTCACCCCGGTGACCCCACTTCTGTACTGCGATGCTCCAAGCAACTCTTTTCGGTCTTGTTACATCAGTTCTAGTTCCCGCGCTTGCCCTCCA
Organism: Hemileccinum impolitum; assembly: GCA_003316335.1. NCBI lineage: Eukaryota > Fungi > Basidiomycota > Agaricomycetes > Boletales > Boletaceae > Hemileccinum > Hemileccinum impolitum. Next base: position 22,832 of record QFEQ01000448.1, read on the forward strand.
GGTACCACTGGGGTCTAGTTGGAAGGACAACAGTGTAGACATCCATGACAACAATGATCCTACAGTTTGGAGCCTTGACAAGTTTCCAAACCCCAATGCCACCGACCACCTCGTGTTCGAGACGGTGTACTCGCTACTCCAACACTGGCCTAACACTCGCATGAGAAATGGTAAGCAATCCATAGGTTTGCCTCGCTTTCGATAGAATATCCTCTCTCCCAGGCCATAACATCGTACCGGGAATTATTCCGAAAGGAACGCTTCTCTACCATGGCACACATCTCAAGAAATTACCGCCTGGTCCGGAATGGGTCGCCACAGATCCTGAGTTGTCATATTTCTTTTGCCGAGAGTTCTGGGGATCCAATCAACTCCGAGAAGGATGTTGGCTTCTGACACTCGCGACCACTCGACCCCTCAATATTGTATACTTTGATGGCAGCAGTGGCGCGAAGATTCCGTACGGCTCAATGGATGCACAGGACCTCGTTGCATGGGGGGAATCACGCCCTGATGATGCACGTGAAGAACTACGGCGGATTCGAGACCTTTGTCGATGGGCAAAATACTTTGGTCTGGATGGAATTGTGAGGTAAATCTTCCCATTCCGAAGTTCTTCCGATACCTTTTAAATTGAATGTTGTTACAGGATGTCACTGGATTTGTGAGTGATCATTTCGTCGTGGCTCTACTCTGTTTGACGGTTCTAGTGAGGTCATGCTTTGCGACTTTACCTCTGGTGTCAGCGTTGTTTCCTTCACGAATCTAGAACGTCCAGAGATTGTTGCGCCAGCGTGTGAGTATTTGTCCACCGCATGTCTTGCTGCAGAAATACTCAAGTGACTTTGAACAGCCGAATCCGTCACATTTGAGCTCGTAAACGCTGGTTCTCGTCACAATCGCTTCCCTGGCGAGACACGCGTCCAGTTGGATCTGGCCGGACTGGTTTCTTTCTACGACATCCAACTTGTACCTTCACTGGTCGCTGTTCGAGCTAGTCAGGAAAGGTGGGACCATCGCTTGCAAAACATATCCAGCAATGATTTGTCGGCTGTCAAATCAAGGCTAGGGGCAGTCCTTTCCGAGCCCTCGGGTCAGTCAAGTGGGATTGACTGGAAAACACTCCTTCACGTCATAGTCGATCGATTTGCCGGACGCCTCGAGCTAACACGCCATCTCTTGAACTCGTCGACGACGGATCCGGACGAAATCATCGATCTCGCCAACAAAACTCACACCCAGCTGAGGGTCATGTTGACCCCTTACATCCTTTTCTCGGCCACACCAGCAGACCCGTCAGACAAGGCCAACCTAGACTGGACGAAACCCATATACAAGCTTTGTGCCACGACACATACGAAACCCATGGAGACCGAGTTAGACTCTATGACTGATTCAGAGAGGTTGATTCTTCAGGCTATACGAGGGACTAGCCGGGAGATTTGTCGTGTTGTTACGAAAATGTGGGCTGCTGGGGTGTACGCGGGTATCGACCAGTCGTTGAACACAAAGGGATCGCTCGACATTGACATTGGAGAGGTGGTACAGGTTTGGAGCACTTGGGCGGAGGACTTGAACCAGCTGATGACATGGCTAGACTGGAGTGTTTGGGTGAAGTGCAATCCTTCCTGCGGTCCTGAGGTGTGTTTGTTGCGGTCTCGCCGACATCGTGTATTGATGTCATGACTCGTGAATGATCAACAGGAAATGTGTTACTTGCCTACGTGGCCTATTGGTTTTCCCGGTGTTATCACTATAACTGCGCAAACCCCTGATCGCCTGTCTCCTAGTAGACAACGGAAGAGGCTGACTAGTTTCGACTTGCGAGCCACGGCCACAGAAAATTTTGCCCAGGAGACGTCGAGCACGACCGCACTCACACCGGATGAATGGGTTCGACCACAGCCAAAATGTATCCAACGGGTCGATCCCTACGGGTTCTAATATGTTGATGGCGAGATACACTGCGAAATGTCACCGATTCAACATCCATCTACGATATAGAAAAGTTTGGTACATGCATGTGTTTGATATGTGTTTAGAATGTTATGTTCCGGCGGCCCAACTCGATCACTCAATCATTGGTTCAACCGAGTCGATGCTGAAAAGCGAGCAGGCCACTTGTCTTCGGATTCGAAACGCTGAGGCGTTTTAATGCAACTTAAAAGAGATGAGTACACGCTACACAAGATGTCATACAGGAGATGAGTCGATGAAGATCCAGCCGTCATGTCCTGGTGTTTGCACTGTGACGCTCGCTAGCACACAAAAGTACTGCAGTGGACTCTTGCATAACATACCCCAAGTTCGGGTAGCTCTGGAAACTGAACTGCCAATCGGTATGTATTGAAAAAAAAGGGAACTTGTCAGAGCGGAACATGGGGCACGACGCAGCCGGCGCCAGCGGGTCTGTTGTTGGCTGTGCGAGCGTGTGCGCAGGGACGGTTGTATGCGGTGTCCGGTCCAGGATGGTACACGAGGAGGGTGTGCATGTAATATCGTAAGAAATGGGCGCACTGTGAAGTCGGGGTTCAGCTGTAGTGATGAGCTCGAGCTCGTCTGAGATAAGGATGGATGGATCATACATGTATATGACCACGTACGATGCTCAGAAGACTCGTAACTCGCCCGTCAGTACAATCGCGACCGCTCGGTCTTGGATGATGCCCCATACCTCACTTTATCAGAAGAACCGGATGTTTGCGTAGCCGAATAAAAGGTGTATTGAAACGGCGAGAGAACAATGGTGCGAGTAGAATAGCCATTGCTACGCTTTGTCTTCAAGCATGGTGGGGAAGTGGGTCCAACAGAACCTGCATCCGGGGTCGCGTAGATATAATCCGGCGTTTGCTGGGAGCGAGGGCGCAAATGAGACCTTGAAGACTGCTCACCAGATACATAAAGAACTGTCACGAGAGTGTCTACTACCAAGCAGGACGCCATAGTGTTGGAGTGAATCATTCGCTACGGTACTGTGCTGTTGCTTACCTAATCCAGTAGCTTATCTCGTAGCCACCTGTCCTTACGGTACTTCGTCCACTATCACGAATAACATCTGCCGACTCAGTTCCGTGTCCTCGCGACCTGCTCCCGGCATACGACTTTTCAACACATAGTTAGCGGAGAAATGATAGATTCTTACATAAGCCTCCAGAAGGAAAAGGAGATTCGGGTAGGACCGTGACCATCTCCCGGCCTGGGGTATATTAGTATTTCTTCGCTTTGTTTTGCCCCTCCTTCTGTCCAGCATTCGTGAAGACGAAAGTGCCTGCAACAACATAGTTACTATTTACCGAGGAGAAACCAAGCGGTGTGTCGATATCGTTTTCATGTCCATTTGGTGTGGTATGACTGAGGAATGGGTTGTTCAGACGTGCTCAATGTTGGACGCGATACAGCAATATGTGCACGAACGATGCAGAGCGGACGAGATGAAGGACGAGATGTTCAAAAACAGGTTTGCCAGAGACAGGTTCGCGCACTCGGCGCACTCACCATTGACCACTGTTCAAGACGTCGCTTTCGATCAACCTACAATGATGCCTGCTTCGCAATAATGGCCTTCATGCCCACCCTTGCTTTCCAGATCCCTGAGACAAGGACGTCGCAGCCCTCACGAGTGAGCTACAATCCTGCTCACGTACCTTGTTCTCCTATGATTTTCTCTACATGAAACTAATATGCTTTCACAAATCCGTGTCTGAACCAAGCTTTGTCTCTGACGTGAATTTGGGTGCTGGTTCTGTCTTTTTTCCCTCCTATTCGGGTTTCACTGATCGCGCCTCGGTGATTTTGGTAGCTAACTCGAACATATGAATGTTGAGAGCGTATTCGGTGGTGGTTTATCATGTGTGGGTATCGCATATGGGGTGCGCTTACTTATGGGATGATGTGCGTTCTATCTTGTCGAACTATCCAGCCTTGTTACACATGCTGACGTTTTCTATCGTGGTCAGTGTGTGAAAACCAAACCTCCACCCTCTGAGAGAGATATCTTGATTATGAATGTACGACGACGTGTGGAAATGGACAGCACAGCATGCAATCCCGGTGCAAGGCAAGCGATTTAGCATCTCATCCGGAGACGCCTTTAATTGATTGATCTTCCAGGCTCTTATCATCCCTTCTTCAACCGACGCCAGAGATAACTGCCCGTGTCCTTACACAGGGGAGCACTGTGAGGATACCTCGAGAGAGAGAAATTCCCGGTAGCATGGAGCCCTTTCTGGTGAGAAGCTCCCTCCGTCCTGTGACCGAAAACGTTCACCCGTTGGAGAATCAAGATGATATTCATTGATGTATAAATGCGAAGCACAGACTGAGTCATTTGAGTACTAAACGGTATTGAGAATGGATTTCGAAGCGGGTGCGAGGTGTTGAGATTGAGGCTGAATGAGCTTCCACGCGTCCGGATCGGTGGTTCTATTAAAATCGCAGCAACGGCGTCATCTGTGATCACATCAGGTAGTGCCGGGTCTGGCGCGCAAGGTCCACTGTATCCCTTCGAAGCTTCGCTTTTTGCTTCCGCTGAGTGCATCATTATGGATCCTATTTATTAACGATTCATTCCACGCCGAGCTCCCTTAACTCGTCATCAAACTCCCTTGGCACCGGATCGGACTCGTCCCGATACACCTGATGATAGCATCAGAAAACGTTAGATAAATCAGCAAGAGCATACCTTGTAAGTGATACCGTATTTCCGCGTTGGGTCTACCGCTGACCACCCGATGGATACCTGTCTTCCATCCGGGAAGGATATCTTGCCCGCCCAACAGTTTGCGACATCTTTAACTCGGTCTTGTTCCAGTCCGACAAACACGACTCTCCAGGCAATATTCTTCAGATTGTCCGGCAGTCTCTTTTGTAGGATCTGCAAACCCGTGATCGGCGACCCCCTTTCTGAACCAATAGTCGTTTGAAAAGCAAAGATCCCGTTCTCGAGCACAATGGCGCTCTGAATGCCAGGGAAATTCCTATAGGGGGCAATCCAATAGAACGGCTGTGTTCGAGGCATTGTTGTATCCAGGTCAGCGGGGGTGAAAACATCACTCGTCGATATGGCAGGCGGCTGTGGAACTCCGTAGGGATCGCCTGAGCCCCAGTGGATGAATTCGCACTGTATTTTCCTTCCTGCACCCAACAAGCTGTGGAACCAAGATTCGTAGATAAAAGTGGCAGTCTGACGAGTGAGTGCACATTGACTGAGACCATTGTAGAACTCCAGCACCTCCAGGTTGTTCCTTTGCTGGAGGGCCTCTGCCAGCAGGCATCGAAGCGCCGGTGTCGGCACATGCATGTAAGAGAGCACACGAACGATGGCACCAGTGTCGGTCCTCTCCGGCAGAAGGAAGTAGAATGAGGACGGAGAATCATCAAGGAGGTTATGCTGTGGTCCCTCACGTACTGTGACCGAACATCCCAGAACAGCACCTCCGGCGCGGACACGGTACCAATTTTCAACTGTCTTATCCTCTGTATGAACAAATTGCAACAACGCGCGGGGAATATTGCCCCACTTCTGTGCGAGAGTGATCATGCGCTGGACGTCCAGCCCTAACAACGTACTGATCATCTCGTCAGATCTTGCTGTCCTACAGAATGTACTACTTACGCAAGGTCCGTAATCTCCTGGTCGGACCAAATATCCATGATGTAGCATTCAGCGCCAGCCTGATTACTCCATTCCTTCCAACATGAGGCCTTGGGCGAGGTCGTTTGGATCACTCGGATACGATCTGGTTTATACAAGAACACATTGGGTGGAACCTGAACCGATTGGTTGGAGTCGCAGAGTGCCCACACAGTGGACAACTCGCACACTGTGTGGGTGTCTGTCATGGAGCAGATAGCGACGCTTTCTCTGAAGTACACGTAGAAATCTGGGTGGGTGTGCAACACAACCGCCTGTTTCTGGCCGAGAAACTGTACGAGGGCGTATATGAGAAAAAGTGATTTCCCTGTTATCTAGAATTCAAGTCTGGGGTGCATCGAGCGTCGTCCGTACGCACCAATACCAGGCTGCCCGAGAATGTATGCCCCAAAATTATAACCTGTCTGCAAGGCACCTAGTGCGATGCGATATTCGTTTCTGACAAGTACCTTGTCATGTTTGATGCCTACAAAAAGGAACTGAAAGGCTTCGAAGAATCCGCCAAGATCGATGTATTCGATACCCTCAGGCTGATGTCGTACAACAGCTTGGGAGTTACCCCAAACCATAGCAGCAAATCGATTCAAATCTTGGTAGTAGCCGTTTGGAAAATTGATCATCATCCAAGAGTGAGGTTGACGGTGTGTGTGAAGGTGCCCGGCCCAGTGACTGCATTAGGACTTCGCCGTCATGGCACTTCGGACACGACACGTGGCAAGCAAAGCGTAGCGTTTACTCACCCATCCTGTCAAGTTTCCTCTTCACCACTCGTCACCACTCGTCACCCTCCTACACATCTCCCTACCTTCGTTCACCACTCCGGCGCCTCACAGCTCCTCCATCTGGGCCCCGAGTGTGTGAGCCCTGTCATCTTTCCCATTCCCACTGCAATGCTTTGCCTTCGCAGCTCACTCCACCTGACAGGTCATCCGCTCCCATTCTGGACCGGAAAATGCTACACGCTTTCGACGATCACTCTCACTCCCGCCATCTTGCAGTAGCTTGCTATATGACCTTATCCCAAAAAGCACTGGCTCCCGGAGTCCACATTCGATTCCGGTAGTACGAGTACGCGGGTAGGAATAGAATTTTGTCTTTGCTCGACCGGCTGTGAGTCGGCAGTGCCGGGACCTCTCTTTTGCTCTCTCACTAATCAGCCTACCAGCTGCGCCCCGACCCCCTCCCTCCCTTTCACCCACCCGCAACACCCAGTGATTCTTTCGGGCCCTTAGCGACCCCTCAGAATTGCCTTGCTGGACCCTTGCTGTCGTGTTCTCTGGAACCGTTCACCCACGACTAGCCGTGTGCGAGGCTTTTCCCAGCCCTCCTCACAGATCACGGCCGGAAGGCACAAAGCGCCTTCGCCCACACTTAGCTGAGCTTCTCTCTCCCCCTCTGCATCTCGAGTCACAGAGACGAGCAAAGACAACTACCTAAGCATACAGATATGCTGGTCGGCTCCAACATGTGGTTTCATTACTCTTGCGCCCCACTATCGGTACAATGTAACTTGGAAAAGAATCAAAAGCACAATGCTGTCACGAATCCCATCGGTTGATCGAATCACTCCTTGCAAGGCTCCCTCAACTCTTCACCCAGTTTTCTTCTGGCACTGGATCAGACTCATCGTAGTATACCTAACGATCGAATTAGAAATAGTGGATAAACCAAACAAGATTGCATACCTTATAAGTGATACCATTTTGTACTGGGTCCACCACTGACCACCCGATGGATACGTCTACCCCATCCGGGAAGACTATCTTACCACGCCAACACTTTGCAACATATTTAACCCGGTCTTCTTCTAATCCGACAAACACAATTCTCCAGATAACATTCTTAAAGTCGTCCGGCAGTCTGTTTCGTAGGATCTGTAGACCCTTGATCGGCGATTCATTTTCTGAACCAATGGTCATTTGGAAAGCAAAGATCCCCTTTCCAAGCACAAGGGCACTCTGAATTCCAGGAAAATTCCCGTAGGGAGCAATCCAATAGAATGGCTCCCGCGTTCGAGGCATTGTTGTATCCAGGTTAATGGGGGTGAACACATTCCCTGCTGATATGGCAGGCGGCTGTGAATAGAAGCCACCGTACAAGCTATCGCCCGAGCCCCAGTGAACGAATTCGCACTGTATCTCCATTCCTGCACCCAAGAAGCTATGAAACCAAGATTCGTAGGTAAAAGCGGCAGCCTGACAAGAGCGTGTGTGTTGACTCAAACCATTGTAGAACTCCAGCCTCTCGAGGCTCTTCCTCTGCTGGAGCGCCTCTGCTAACAGACGTCGGAGTGTCGGTGTTGGCACATGCATGTAGGAAAGCACACGAACAATGGCACCCGTTTCAGTCCTCTCCGGCCGGAGGAAATAGAACGAGGACGGATAACTATCGAGGTTGTGCTGTGGTCCCTCGCGCACCGTGACTGAACACTTTAGAACAGCATCTCCGGCACGGGCACGGTACCAATTCTCGACCGTCTTATCCTCTGTATGAATGAATCGCAACAATGTGCGAGGAATATTGCCCCACTTTTGTGCAAGAGTGGTCATTCGCTGGACATCCAGTCCCAACAACGTGCTGATGATCTGTCAGACCTCGTCATGCTGGATGGATGTACCACTCACGCTAGGCCCGCAATCTCCTGGTCCGACCAAGTATCCATAACATAGCATTCTGCACCGACCTGATCACTCCATTCCTTCCAACATGAGGCTTTTGGCGAGGTTGTTTGGATCACCCGGATACGGTCTGGCTTATACAAGAATACATTGGGGGGAACCTGAACCGATTGATTGGAGTCGCAGAGTGCCCACACAGTGGACAGCTCGCACACCGTGTGGGTGTCCGTCATGGAGCAGATAGTGATGCTTTCTCTGAAGTACACGTAGAATTCCGGGTGGGTGTGCAGCACAACCGCCTGTTTCTGGTCGAGAAACTGTACGAGGGCGTATATGAGAAAAGGTGATTTCCCTGTTATCTAGAGCTCAGGTCCACGGCACATATGAGCCTCGTTGTGTCTGTACGCACCGATACCAGGCTGTCCGACAACATATGCCCCGAAATCATAACCTGTCTGCAAGGCACCTAGTGCGATGTGATATTCATTTCTGATGAGCACCTTGTTGTGTTTGATGCCTACAAAAAGGAACTGAAAGGCTTCAAAGAATCCACTAAGATCGATGTATTCAATACCCCCGGGCTGATGGCGTACAACAGCTTGAGAATTGCCCCAAACCATAGCAGCGAATCGATTCAAATCTTGGTAATAACCGTTTGGAAAGTTGATCATCATGCAAAAGTAAATGCTTGTGGTGTGTCAGTGTCTGCGAAGAGTCGGTGGCCTAAGCATCCGAGGCACAAGGTTTAATCTATGCGTGAGAAGCGAAGAGGTGCTATCTTTCTCTCATCCCCTCACAGCCCGATAGTTCGAGCCCAGTTTCGGGCCGAAAAAACAATCCCTCACTACCGTACTTCTACATGTATCTATGTAACCAACCAATCCATCCTCTCTCCTTCCGTACAGTTGAGGAGAGGCTTTGTACTAGATAAGATTTATGAGAGTCAACACTCGACAGTGATGATATTGAAAAACTAGGCGTACAACTGACTCGGCGCCTGGAAGCTGGTCGGCTCCAACACATGGCTTCATGAGACTCACCCACCAAGCTCCCTCAACTCCTTATCAAACTCATTTGGAACTGGATCAGACTCATCATGGTATACCTAACGACCCAATCAGAAGACGGTATAAATCGAACATGATTGCATACCTTGTAAGTGATGCCATACTTTTCCACTGGGTCCACCACTGACCACCCGATGGATACATCTACCCTATCTGGGAAGACCATCTTACCAACCCAACGGTTTCCAACATATCTGACTCGGTCTTCTTCTAGTCCGATAAACACAACTCTCCAGGCGACGTTCTTTAAATTATCCGGCAGTCTCTTTCACAGGATCTGCAGACCCTTGATTGGCGATTCATTTTGTGAACCAATGGCCATTTGAAAAGCATAGATCCCCGTCTCAAGCACAAGGGCACTCTGAATGCCAGGGAAATTCCTATATGGGGCAATCCAATAATATGGTGGCATTTGAGGTATTGTTGCATCTAGGTTAGCGGGGGTGAACACATTCCCCGCTGGTATGGGAGGTGGCTGTGGGGCTCCACGGCGACTGTCACCTGAGCCCCAGTGAACGAATGTGCAGGGTATGTTCCTTCCTGCGCCAAAAAAGCTGTGGAACCAAGATTCGTAGATAAAGGTGGCAGCCTGAGGAGTGAAAGCATGCTGACTCAAACCATTGAGGAACTCGAGCCTCTCAAGATTGTTCCTCCGCTGCAGCACCTCAGCTAGCAGGCATCGAAGCGTTGGTGTCGGCACGTGCATGCAAGAAAGCATGCGAACGACGGCTCCACTAGTGGCCCTCTTCGGCCGAAGGAAGTAGAATGAGGACAGTGCATTATCAGGCAGGTTGTGCTGTCGTCCTTGGTGCATTACGACTGCACATCTTAGGACAGCATCTTCGACGTGGGCTTGGTACCAATCATCGATTGTTTCATCCTCTGTATGAAGGAATCGCAGCAATGTGCGAGGAATGTTACCCCACTTTTGTGCAAGAGTGGTCACGCGCTGGATGTCCAGTCCTAGTAGCGTGCTGATTATGCTGTCAGATTCCGTTGCCATGCAAAGTGTATTACTTACGCGAGGTCTGTGATCACCTGATCAGACCAAATATCCATGATGTAGCATTCAGCGCCAACCTGCTTGCTCCATTCCTTCCAACACGAGGCCCTGGGCGAGGTCGTTTGGATGACTCGGACACGACCTGGCTTAAACAAGAAGATATCGGATGGAGTTTGAATGGATTGGTTGGAGTCGCAGAGAGCCCACACAGTGGGCAACTCGCACATCGGGCGGGTGTCCGTCATAGAGCAGATATTGACACTTTCTCTGAAGCACACGTAAAATTCCGGGCGGGTCTGCAACACAACTACCTGTTTCTGGCCGAGAAACTGTACAAGTGCGTAGATCAGAAATAGCGATTTCCCTGGTATTCTAGAGTTCAAGCTTGGGGTGCGCTCGACCGAGTCCACACTCACCAATCCCAGGCTGTCCTAGAATGTAAGCCCCAAACTCGTAATTTGTCTGCAAGGCACCCAGTGTGATACGATACTCGTTTCTGACGAGCACCTTATCATGTTTAATGCCTACAAAAAGGAACTGAAAGGCTTCGAGGTATCCGGTGAGATCGATGTATTCAATACCCTCTGGCTGATATCGTCGAATGACAGCTTGGGAATTACCTCAAATCAGTCCAGAAAATCGATACAGATCTTGGTAATAACCGTTTGGAAAATCGATCATGATGCGGGTGTGAGCGCTTATGGTGTGAAGAGTGTACGTCGAGGAGAAGCTGTACCCCGTGGGAGACAACTACAGTACGAGCCTGTACTTACCAAACAGTTTGCCTTAATTCCCTCCCTTGTTCTGCATTCGACATGAATGACCTCACTGAACTATCTTCTGTCTTTCTGCCTGGCCCATATGTTCAGACGCGTTCAGGCTGCATAGTTTCTGACCACTAGCCGTGCAATTGGATTTGAGATGGAAAAGTCATCGGCCGCTGGAACCACGTACTGGAGGTGCGAGTTTATGATTGGACTCTACTACTTGCCCCTCTCCGTCTACGAGCTGAGACATGCATCGCTCATGCACCTGCATTGACTTAGATAGTCAGCTGGGACTGCTAGACTGGGCATAGACCGGACCTTTTGCAATGGAACATCGAGTGATGGGTTGGAAGGAGGTGCAAGTGTTTGCATTTGCCACAAGGTTGTGCACACATCTGAATCGCCTACCCTCGAATTATAGTAAAGTGGATTTAGATACTCGCTCGATCTCCCCAAAAATCCACCCAGCCGAACAAAGAGAAGGAAAGCTGCCTCCACTTGATCATTCCAACCATGGAAGTCCTCTTGCGCGTGACAGAGACGATCAAGTCCGACTATGCGAGTCACACCTTTTAAAATTTCTGTCTCGTACGCACGCTCAAGTGCACTTTGATTGCCTGCCAAAACTTTCGACGTTCTCGTCTGTCAAGACCAGTGGGTACGACCATGCCTAACTCCGTATGCGTGACTGCCTCTAATTCTCCCATCCTCCCTCGCTTTTTGCCACCATCCGGCTCCCTGTATATGCTGCGCACGAACCACCTGTCACATCTGTCATCGCCTTTCTTCGGCAGAATCTTCGCCACTTGTGCTGCATGCATTTAGAATCTAGCTCGTATGGTTCCTGACTGCTAGCCATGTGAGTGGGCTCCCCACTAGTAGCACAATACAACTAAGAAACAGAATCAAAAGTAGAGGCTGGCATGAACGCTAGTATCTGTTGATCGGCTCACTTCCCACCAAGCTCCCTCAACTCTTCATCAAACTCCCTCGGCACTGAGTCAGACTCATCGTGGTATACCTAACAATCGAATCAGTAAACGGCAGATAAATCACGGAAGATTGTATACCTCGTAAGGGACACCATATTTTCGCACTGGGTCCACCACTAACCACCCGATGGATACATGTCTTCCATCTGGGAAGGATATCTTGCCAGCCCAACATCTTGCGAGATCTTTCACTTCTTCTTCTGGTCCGACAAACACAACTCTCCAAACAACATTCTTTAGATCGTCTGGTAACCTCTTTCGTAGGATCTGTAAACCCTTAATTGGTGATTCCTTTTCTGAACCAACAGTCATTTGAAAAGCAAAGATCCCCGTCTTGAGCACAAGGGCACTCTGAATTCCAGGGAAATTCCTATAGGGGGCAATCCAATAGAATGGCTCGCTCGCACAAGGCATTGTTGCATCCAGGTTAGTGGGAGTGAAAACATTCCTCGTTGATATGGTAGGCGGCTGATCACCTGGCCAGCTATCATCTGAGCCGTAGTGAATGAGTTGGCAGGATATGTTCCATCCCGCACTATAGAAGCTATGGAACCAAGATGCATAGATAGAGCGAGCAGCCTGACGAGTGAGTGCGTGTTGACTCAGACCGTCGTAGAACTCAAGCCTCTCGAGGTTGTTCCTTTGCTGGAGGGCCTCTGCCAGCAGGCGTCGGAGCGTCGGAGTCGGCACATGCATGTAAGAGAGCACACGAACAATAGCACCAGTGTCGGTCCTCTCCGGCCGAAGGAAATAGAATGAACACGGAGAATCATCAGGGAGGTTGTGCCGTGGTCCATCGCGTACCATGGTTGCACACTTTCAGACAGCGTCTCCAGCATGAGCTCGGTACCAATTCTCGACCGTCTTATCCTCTGTATGAATGAATCGCAACAACGTGCGAGGAATGTTGCCCCACTTCTGTGCGAGAGTGGTCATGCACTGTGTGTCCACTCCCAACAACGTACTGATCATCCCATTAGATTTCGTTATTATGCGGGATGCACTACTTACGCAAGGTCTGCAATTTCCTGATCGGTCCAAATATCCATGACGTAGCATTCCGCACCAACCTGATTACTCCATTCCTTCCAACATGAGGCCTTGGGTGAGGTTGTTTGGATCACTCGGATACGATCTGGTTTATACAAGAACACATTGGGGGGAACCTGAACTGATTGGTTGGAATCGCAGAGTGCCCACACAGTGGACAACTCGCACACTGTGTGGGTATCCGTCATAGAGCAGATAATAACGCTTTCTCTGAAGTACACGTAGAATTCCGGGTGGGTGTGCAACACAACCGCCTGTTTCTGGCCAAGAAATTGTACGAGAGCATATATGAGAAAATGTGATTTTCCTGGAAATTATAGGTCAAGTTCTGAGTGTATCAGTGAGCGTTATTCATTGCCTACACACCAATACCAGGCTGTCCGAGAACATACGCCCCGAGATCATAACTTGTCTGCAAGGTACCCAGTGCGATGCGATACTCGTTTCTGACAAGCACCTTGTCGTGTCTAATTCCTGCAAAAAGGAACTGAAAGGCTTCGAAGAATCCGCCAAGATCGATGTATTCGATACCCTCGGGCTGATTTTTCCCTATGACAGCTTGGGAATTGCCCCAAACCATAGCAGCAAATCTGTTCAGATCTTGGTAATAACCATTTGGAAAATTGATCATGACGCGAGAACGAATGCTTATGGTGTGTGTGTGGAAAGTGTGTGGTTCAGCAGAAACTGTAGATAAGAATCAATGACGAACATGCCCAAAAAAGCATATTCGACTATGAAGGACCGGTCTTTCGTCTTTCCGAGGCCTTGTCGTCCATGCCCATGCGTTCAGAAACATCCAGCTCACGTGGTCTCTGACCAGATGTGTGGTAACGAAGTCCATCGGCCACCCTTGCTGCTCCACCACAGTAGATTTGATTCCCTGAGTTCTTATCGTGCATTCTTCACGGGGGCCAATGATACATCCGGGATGCTTGGCCGCACTCCGACATATACTACTACGTACAACGCAATTTGGAAAAGGTTATCATGAATCCTATTTGTCAATCGACTCCTCGCTAAGTTCCCTCAACTCGTCATCAAACTCCCTTGGCACTGAATTAGACTCATCATGGTATGCCTGACGATCCGATCAGAAAACAGGGTCTAAATCAAACAAGACTGCATACCTTGTAGGTAATACCATATTTTTCCACTGGGTCCACCACTGACCACCCAACGGACACCTCTCTCCCATCCGGGAAGGATATCTTGCCAGCCCAACACCTTGCGACATATCCAACTCGGTCTTGTTCTAGTCCGACAAACACAACTCTCCAGGCGACATTCTTTATGTTGTCTGGCAGTCTCTTTCGTAGGATCTGCAAACCTTTGATCGGCGATTCATTTTGTGAACCAATGGTCATCTGAAAAGCAAAGATCCCGTTCTCCAGCACAAGGGCACTCTGAATGCCAGGGAAATTCCCATAAGGGGCAATCCAATAATATGGTAGCGTTCGAGGCATTGGTGTGTCCAGGGTAGTGGGGGTGAAAATGTTACTCGCTGATATGGCAGGCGGCTGTGGAGGTCCATAGTAATTATCGTCCGAGCTGGAGTAAATGAATTGGCACGATATGTTCCTTGTCACACTGAAAAAGCTGTGAAACCAAGATCCGTAGATAAAAATGGCAGCTTGACGAGTAAAAGCATGTTGACTCAGACCATTGTAGAACTTGAGCCTCTCGAGGTTGTTTCTCTGCTGGAGCGTCTCCGCTAGCAAAAGTCGAAGTGTCGGTGTCGGCACATGCATGCGAGAAAGCACGCGAACGACAACACCAGCATTGGTCCTCTTCGGCCGAAAGAAGTAGAACGAGGACAGGGCATCATCAGGCAGGTTGTGCTGTCGTCCCTGGAGCACTACGACTGCACATTTTAGGACTGCATCTTCGACGTGGGCTTGGTACCAATCTTCGATCATGTCATCCTCCGTTTGAAGGAATTGCAACAATGTGCGGGGAACGTTGCCCCATTTTTGTGCGAGAGTAGTCATGCGCTGGATATCCAGTCCCAGCAACGTACTAATTGTCTCGTCAGATGTTGCTGTCATGTAGAGTGTACTGCTTACGCAAGGTTTGCGGTCTCCTGATCAGACCAAATATCCATGATATAGCATTTGGCGCCGACCTGCTTGCTCCATTCCTTCCAACATGAAGCCTTTGGGGATGTCGCTTGGATGACTCGGATACGACCCGATGTATGCAAAAAGACATTGGGCGGAACCTGAACAGATTGATTGGAGTCGCAGAGTGCCCATACGATGGGTAACTCGCACATCGGGCGTGTGTCCGTCATAGGATAGATATTGAACCCTCCGAGTCCAAAGTGAACATAAAATTCCGGGTAGGTATGCAACACAACCGCCTGTTTCTTGCCGAGAAACTGCACGAGTGCGTATATGAGGAATAGTGATTTCCCTGGTATCTACAGTTATGTTGTGGGTGCACTCGAGATTGTCCACACGCACCGATGCCAGGCTGTCCGAGAATGTATGCGCCAAAATCGTAGTTTATCTGCAAGGCATCCAGTGCGATGCGATACTCATTTCTGATGAGCACCTTGTCGTGTTTAATGCCTACAAAAAGGAATTGGAATGCTTCGAAGAAACCACCAAGATCGATGTATTCGATGCTTGATTCGATTCCCTCGGGCTGATATTGTCGTATGACAGCTTGGGAATTACCCCAAACCAGGCCAGCGAACCGATACAGATCTCGACTATAACCGTTTGAAAAATCGATCATCGTGCAAGAGTGAGCGCTTATGATGTTGATGTGAGTGGAGCTGTGGGAGATAATTAATGTCGGTAACCAGTACGAGCTTGCACAAAAAGTCTGTCTCAATAGGTTCGGCATCTTCCTCCTTTACTCTGCATTTGGCTGTGCGCATGAATGACCTCACTGATCTGTCTTTCCGCCTGGTCCACAGTGTCCCTGCGTAGTTTCCGACCAATAGCTGTGCAAGTGGATTTGAGATAGCAGAGCCATACTACTAGGGCAGAAAAACGCAGCTCTGAATCTGTGAATCGAGAGACTGAGTATGCAATGAACATCGGGTGAGGATGTGCGTCAATGAGCATTTGATGAGCCACGCTATGCACTCAGGCGAGGAGCCTGCTGCAACCTTGAATTATGTAATGACATCTTTGTTCGCTCAACAATGTCAACGTCTCCCCCAAAATCCACCCAGCCGGATGAAGAGAAGAATGGTAGCTCTTTTGCGCATGACAGAGATGATGAAATTTATCCGAGTATGCCAGCTCATCTTTTGCACCATACATTTTAATTTTTTTTCGTCCCATACTATGTAGGACACACGCTTGAGCGCACTTCGATCGCCCACCGAGTTTTCTGGCGTTCACCGTCCATCAAGACCAGCGGATACGACCCACACCATCTCAGCACGTACCATGTCTGCAAACCCATGTGGATGCGTGACTGAGTCTTGTTCTCCCATCTTCGCTTTTCCACCTGACTACCTGTATATATGCCTTTCAAAAAATCACTTGATGTGATCTAGTGAAACTCATCTGGCCCGCCACCTATAATCTTTCCTCCCCTGTTTGACATCTGACCCTGCGCATGTACCAGCTCAGTCACATCCGTCATTTGCCTTTCTTCGCCACTTGTGCGTTCCGATGCATCCAGGTCGCATCTGACCGCCAGCCGCATGAGTGGATCCCCACTACTAGTACAATACAACATGGAAGAGAATCCTATTTGTCGACTGACTCCTCGCCAAGCTCCCTCACCTCGTCATCAAACTCCCTTGGCACCGGGTCAGACTCATCATGGTATACCTGACAATGAAATCAGAAGCGGTGGTCAAATCAAACAAACATACCCTGTAAGTAATACCATATTTTTGCACTGGGTCCACCGCTGACCACGCGACGGATGCACGCCTTCCATCCGGGAAGGATATCTTGCCAGCCCAGCACTCTGCGACATATTGAACTCGCTCTTCTTCTGGTCCGACAAACACAACTCTCCACGGTTTATACCTTAGATTGTTCGGCAACCTCTTTCGTAGGATCTGCAAACCTTTGATCGGTGATTTGTAGTCTTCTGAACCAGTGGTCATTTGAAAAGCAAAGATCCCTGTCTCAAGTACAAGGGCACTCTGGATTCCAGGGAAATTCCTATAGGGAGCAATCCAGTAATATGGGGGCGTTTGAGATATTGGTGCATCCAGGCTAGTGGGAGTAAGAACATTACTCGCTGATATAGTAGATGGTGATGGTACATGAGCATCGTTCGAGGCCCGTGCGATGATTCGGTACGGAATATACCTTCCCGCACTGAAGAAGCTGTGGAACCAAGATCCGTAGATGAAAGTGGCAGCCTGACGAGTGAGTGCATGTTGACTCAGAGTCTTGTAGAACTCGAGCTTCTCGTGGCCGTTCCTCTGCTGGAGCGCCTCCGCTAGTAGCCGTCGAAGCGTCGGTGTCGGCACATGCATGCAAGAAAGCATGCGAACGACAGCACCAGCAACAGTCTTCCTCGGCCGAAGGAAGTAGAACGAGGACAGAGCGTCATCAGGTAAGTCGTGCTGTCGTCCTTGGTGCATTACGACTGCACATTTTAGGACAGCATCTTCGACATGGTCTTGGTACCAATCCTCGATCGTCTCATCCTCTGTATGAAGGAATCGCAGCAATGTGCGAGGAATGTTGCCCCACTTCTGTCCGAGAGTGGTCATGCGCTGAACATCCAGTCCAAGTAGAATGCTGATTTTCCCGTGAGATCGCGCTGTCATGCAGACTGGTATACTACTTACGCGAGGTCTGCGATCTCCTGATCGGACCAAATATCCATGATGTAGCATTCCGCACCAAGTTGTTTGCTCCACTCCTTCCACCTTGAGGCTTTTGGTGCCGTTGTTTGGATGATTCGGATACGATCTGGTTTATACAAGAACACGTTGGGGGGAATCTGAACAGATTGGTTGGAGTCGCAGAGTGCCCACACAGTGGACAACTCGCACACCGTGTGGGTATCCGTCATGGAGCAGATAATAACGCTTTCTCTGAAGTACACGTAGAATTCCGGGTGGGTGTGCAACACAACCGCCTGTCTCTGGCCAAGAAATTGTACCAGGGCGTATATGAGAAAAAGTGATTTCCCTGGCGTCTATAAGTCAAGTTCTGGGTGTATTGAGCATTATCCAAGCCTACGCACCAATACCAGGTTGTCCGAGAACATACGCCCCGAGATCGTAACTTTTCTGCAAGGTGCCCAGTGCGATGCGGTACTCGTTTCTGACGAGCACCTTGTCGTGTCTAATGCCTACAAAAAGGAACTGAAAGGCTTCGAAGAATCCACCAAGATCGATATATTCGATGCCCTCGGACCGATGTCGTACAACAGCTTGGGAATTGCCCCAAACCATAGCAGCAAATCGATTCAAATCTTGGTAGTAACCGTTTGGAAATTTGATCATGATGCAAGAGCAAATGCTTATGGTGTGTGCGAAGGTGTATGGTTGACTCGGAGGAGAAATTGTAGAATCCAATCAGTAAGAGTCGACCATATAGTATGAACCTGTCCAAGAAAGTGGCACATCCGACTACGAATGACCTCAGTCTTCGGTCTTTCATCTTTCTGAGTCCATGTAGCCTGTGCGTTGATATACATCCAGCGCACCTGGTCTCTGACCGCTGGCTATGTGAGTGGATTGGAGATAGCGAAGCCATTTGCTACCACTGGCGTGCGTGGCCGGTCTAACCTTGATCTCTCACAGTAGATTTTGGTTCCCTGGGATTCGTTCTTGTCGTAAAGTGTTAATGATTCTTCATGGCAGCCGATGATATCGAAGTTGCCTCAAGACGGTAGCACTACTTATCATAAGCGTACATCTGGGGTATTGGTCACATTCCGACATATTGCATCATGAGACTCACTACCAACTACTACAGCGCAAGAAACAAAAGCGAAGGCCATCATGGATACTATTCATTGATCAACTTACCCGCCAAGCTCCCTCAACTCGTCATCAAATTCGCTTGGCACTGGATCAGACTCGTCATGGTATACCTAACGATCAAATCAGAAAACAGGGTAGAAATCAAATAAGACTGCATACCTTGTAAGTGATACTATATCTTCGCACTGGGTCTACCACTGACCACCCAATGGATACCTGTCTTCCATCCGGAAAGGATATCTTGCCAGCCCAACAGCTTGCGAGATCTTGAACGACGTCTTCTTCCAGTCCGACAAACACAACTCTCCAGGGAACATTCTTTAGATTGTCCGGTAACCTCTTTCGCAGGATCTGTAAACCCTTGATAGGTGATTCCTGCTCTGAACCAATAGTCGTTTGAAAAGCATAGATCCCATTCTTGAGCACAAGGGCACTCTGAATTCCAGGGAAGTTTCTATAGGGGGCAATCCAATAATATGGCGGCGTTCGATGTATTGTTGCATCCAGGTTAGCGGGGCTGAACACATTCTTCGCTGACATAGCAGGCAGGCCTGGAGGCCCCAAGCTATTCTCGCCCAAGCCACAATGAACAAATCCGCACTGTATGGTCCTTCCCGTGCTTAAGAAGCTGTGGAACCAAGAACCGTAGATAAAGGTGGCAGCCTGACAAGTGAGTGCGTGTTGACTCAGACCACTGTAGAACTTGAGCCTCTCAGACTTGGTCCTCTGCTGGAGCGCTTCCGCTAGCAAGCGTCGAAGCGTCGGAGTCGGCACGTGCATGCAAGAAAGCACACGAACAATAGCACCCGTATCGGTCCTCTCCGGCCGTAGGAAATAGAACGCAAACAGGGAATCATCAGGTAGGTTGTGCTGTGGTCCCTGGCGGATTACGTCTGCACATTTTAGGACAGCATCTTCGACATGGGCACGGTGCCAATTCTCGATTATCTGGTCTTGTGTGTGAAGGAATTGCAACAATGTGCGAGGAATGTTGCCCCATTTTTGTGCGAGAGTGGTCATGCGCCGGACGTCCAGTCCTAACAACGTACTAATTATTTCGTCAGATCGCGTTGTCATGTAAAATGGACTACTTACGCAAGGTCCATGATCTCCTGATCGGACCAAATATCCATGATATAGCATTTGGCGCCGACCTGACTGCTCCATTCCTTCCAACATGAAGCCTTTGGCGATGTCGTTTGGATGACTCGGATACGACCCGATGTATGCAAAAAGACATTGGGTGGAACCTGAACGGATTGGTTGGAGTCACAGAGTGCCCATACGATGGGCAACTCGCACATCGGTCGTGTGTCCGTCATAGGGTAGATATTGAACCCTCCGAGTCCGAAGTGAACATAAAATTCCGGGTAGGTATGCAACACAACCGCCTGCTTCTTGCCGAGAAACTGCACGAGTGCGTATATGAGGAATAGTGATTTCCCTGGTATCTACAGTTAGGTTGTGGGTGCACTCGAGATTGCACACGCACCGATGCCAGGCTGGCCGAGAACATATGCCCCAAAATCGTAGTTTATCTGCAAGGCATCCAGTGCGATGCGATACTCATTTCTGATGAGCACCTTGTCGTATTTGATGCCTACAAAAAGGAACTG